>CM059202.1:24370325-24390896 GCA_030323885.1 Branchipolynoe longqiensis
AACACTGAAGAATACGCTTCCTTGTTTGTATTAATATCTTACTTGATGTTAACACTCTATACATTTTGGAGAATGTTGTTCGGGCTATTGTTATCCTTCTTTTAATTTCTTCCTCACATCTCCCATCATTTGTATTCTTTTGTCCGAGATATATGAATTCGGATACTTGTTCTATGTTTGTGCCATCTATGGTTATATTGACATTTGGTTTATCTGTCTTTTTACTTATAACCATTGTTTTGGTCTTCCTGGCATTCATCTTCATGTTGAATAGTATTCCAGCTTTATTGATTCTATTCACTATATCTTGTAGGTTTTTCTCACTGTCTGCTAGTATTACACTGTCATCGGCATATCTAAGATTGTTGATGTTCATGCCACCTATTGTCACTCCCTTGCAATCTTCAATGTGTCTGAAAATCATCTCTGTGTACAGGTTAAATAGACATGGTGACAATACACACCCCTGTCGAACTCCTCGTTTAATCATAACTTCATCCGATAGGCCCTGCTCCATTTTTATAAATGCACGTTGTGTCCAGTATAAGTTCACAATTAGTTTAATGTCTTTGCCATTGACACCAATATCTTGTAAACATTTGATTAACAGTTCATGATTGACTCGGTCGAAGGCCTTCTCATAGTCAATAAAGCAGGCATAAACATCCTGGTTCACTTCACAATAACGTTCACAAATCATTCTCATATTGAAAATCCCTTCACGTGTACCTCTTCCAGATATAAACCCACTTTGTACGTTACTGATTTGTTCTTCAATTTTCTGTCCCAGATAAATGGAAAATAGCTACTGTCACACCAATACCAAAGATAAGTAATCCTAAATCATGCAATGAACTGCGACCAATATCAATACTGCCCCTCCCTGGCAAAGTCATCGAACAAATAATCCATGATCAAATAAAAACCTTCCTGGAAGACACCAACTACCTTGCCAAACAGCAAAATGGCTTCAGAAAAGATAAATCAACCACAATAGCCCTAGCCACTCTATTAGATGAACTGCTGACTAATATGGATAGAGGAGATCTGACAATAACTGTTTTTCTTGATTTCAAGAAAGCTTTTGACACAATAGACCATGACATTTTACTGTGGAAAATTGAAAGGGCAGGACTTGGTCCTAAATCTTGTACATTTATAGCCAACTATCTATCAAATAGACAACAAGTTACAAAAATAAATGGCACTAAGTCAATGGAGAGATCAATTACAACTGGAGTACCCCAGGGTTCCACGCTTGGGCCACTACTCTTCCTCATATTCATTAATGACTTGCCCTTGGTAACAAATGAGGCCATGTTCACACTGTTTGCTGATGATGCGGCCCTCACAGTCCATAGCCCAAACATTGCATCTGCAGCAGAGGTAGTTGAGGATGTACTAGCTAAGGTTAACATCTGGTGTAAGGAAAATAAACTGACAATTAATGCAAAGAAATCTGAATACATAATTTTTGCAACCAAAGTAAAAAAATCCAGAGCACAACCTATCAATTTACATTTGGGTGATGCAGTATTGAATGAGGTAGAATCATACAAATATTTAGGGACCACACTCGATTCTACACTAAATGGTAATCGACAACTCTCAAGACTTACTCAAATGATAGCCATAAAAATGACAACTTTCAGAAAAATTAGGTACTACATGAGCGAGAATACAGCCCTGTTACTATATAAAGCCACTATTCTTCCAATAATTGACTACAATGATTTAATATATGGACTGCTGACAAAACAACAAGAAAACAAATTACAGAGGATTCAAAACAGGGCACTTAGAACTGTCTACAGAGGGAAAAAGCTGTCTGTAAAGGAAATGCATGCTAAAGCACAAGTCAGCTACCTTAGCCAAAGGAGGGACACACATCTCCTCAGTCTCATGTATAAAAGATCCAATGATGAACAATATGTTGACCATACAAACAGAGTAACCAGACAGAGCGGTGCTACACTTCTAAAAACACCCATGCCACTAACAAACAAACTGACTAAAGCACCGATTTACAGAGGTGGCACATTGTGGAATAAACTTCCAGTGAGGACAAGACAGTCCACAAGTCTCCTTGAATTTAAAAACTTTATGAAAATACAACCGGCCTGTCAGACCCTGACACGGTTATAGGTATTCTAAAGGCCTTCCTTGCCCTGACCCTTGTACATACATATATATATAAATGTTCTCAAATGCACTACACAGCCCTGCACGCTGATCCCCTTCCCGCCCTTACCCCACCCCTACTACACCTTCTTTCAAAACCTATTACCTAAAATTTTCCTTTAAATTGACATAAAACCTGTCTGATGTAAGTCCCCACTGCAATCTCAGACCGCGATCCCATCATTAGGCCACACAGAACGGAACACTCGTGATGGGATAACAAAAAAAAAAAAAATAAATGGCCAGGTTTCCGCATTTGGTATTGGTGATTGGATCCACTGATTTGCATATTTGCAATATAGTATATATATATGTGTATTGTAGATATGTTATATCTTTTTGAAAAGAGAAGAGAGAAAACAAAGGAAGAAAGAAGTGTTTAAAGACAATTCTAGAGTCATCTTGTACATTTATTGATGCATGCTCACCAAGTGCATAATACATATGTTGAACTGGAATTGCATGCAGTTACTATTACGACAAATAGTCAATTTATATTATGCTTCTATTATCGAACAGGTTTTTCATGTGGTTATTATTGCAACTGTTATTGTCATTTATGTACCAACAAATTGTAATTAGCGGACGGAAGACCAGTGCTCTGGCGCTGACAAAAGACATTATTCGCTGAATAAAATACATTTAGTAAAAAAAATATATATATATATACATATATACATATATATACATACATATACATACATACACATCTATATATACATATGCAGACATATATACATGACTCTACACATATGCATATACATACATATTGTATTTAGAGATGACTGCATCACATATCTTAGAGTGGTCCTCTATTTGTCGCTGCTAAGTTAATCCATATGTAGTCTGTGTCACTATCAGACTTATTGCAACAATGCAAGGGGCCTAAGCTCTGACACTTTCACACTCAGATTTTAACCAAACACTGCCATTACCCTAAATAATATTCCATTTATATTAAATTTATTTTTGATTATGCATGTACATGTACACATACTTTTAAAGCTATATGTATATATGCATATATGCACATACATATGTATGTATTATATATAATATATAAATAATATTGCAATATCAGGTGAAGAATAACTTACCAGTGTTCCTAAATGTAAGGATGACTGTGCCAGATCCTTCACAATGGTAATCCATTTGCAAGTACCAAGTTGACTGTTGTGTAGTGTGTGCCTTCAGAAATATGTGTGTGCAGTGCACTGTGGCACACACCCTTATAAACCAAATCCAATCCACTCTCACACCTATTCAAAGGGCATAAGCTCTGACACATTCACACTCAGTGAGCTCAGCTGTCAGTGGAGGTGCAGCCCAGAGAACCATTGGCAACCTGAGGTGTGAAAGCTTTCCTTGGCAGTTTTTGGTTAAAATCTGAGTGTTAAAGTGTCAGAGCTTAGGCCCCTTGCAATAAGTCTGAGAGTGAAACAGACTACACATGGGTTAACTTACCAGTGACAAATGGAGGACCACTCTACAATATGTGATGCAGTCATCTCTAAATACAGTATGTATTCACATATATATATATATTCTACATATATATATATATATTATGTAGTCACATATATAGGTCTCCATATGTATATATGTATACATATATGTAGATGTGAATGCATGTATATATAGGCATATATACACATAGGTGCATATGTAATATGTATATTTATATGTATACACATATGTATCTTTATATGTATACACATATGTATGTTTATATCTATATATATATATTATATGTATACATACATGTATATGTAAATCTAAAAATAATGCCAATAATGATTAAAATAATACGGTAATAATAATGACAAGAATAATGATAATAACGATAATAATGATAATAATGATGATAATAATAACAAATATATAATGATAAAAATGGAATAATACTTGACGTTACCCGACCTGACTTTACCCGCCCTGAGTTTACCTGACTCTACTTTACCCGACTCTACTTTACCCGACTCTCCTTTGCCCAACTCTCCTTTGCGACCTGACTTTACCGGACATGACTTTACCGGACCCAACTTTACCGGACCCGACTTTACCAGACCCGACTTTACCGGACCCGTCTTTACCGGACCTGACTTTACCAGACCCGACTTTAGCCGACCCAACTTTAGCCGACACAACTTTACCCATCCCGAATTTACCCGACCCGACTTTACCCGATCTGGCTTTAGCCCAAACAAGTTTGGGTTAACTGATCGTTTGGTTTAACCGAGCTTGGTTTAATGGGGTTGTATTGTATCCCTATATAAACATATATTTGCTGAGTGGTTGGCATTTTTATTTGATTTATTTTACCTTTGTTTATTTCTTTTTACTTCTATTCAAATATGTGGGATGAGGTGGAGGGAGCCTCGGAACTGGGAAGCTGAGAGGTTATACATATCGTTTTAAATCGATAAAGTGTTTATTAATATATGTATATGTGTGTATATGTATATGTGTATATATGTATATATGCTGTCACAACAATAAAATAAATCAAATACAATAATATTTAAGGTAGGTTTTTCTTAATGTTGTACCAGCATCTTTGTGGTGATTATGCATCAGATGCATAATCACAGTGAATTATTTATTATGCATATATATATTGGTATGCAAAAAATATATCTACATGATGCACAACAGTCCCCACAGGACCTCCCCCAGTGGCAAGTGGAAGTATATGAGTGGGCCACAGACCAGCATATACCCCTATTGTTGGCTGGAGGTTCCTCTATTGTTTGGGATTTATGGCTATACCAACACAGTTATAACATGGGCAGTTCTGTCCTGTAGCCATGTGTTGTAACTACTGAATTATTTCCTAATATTCACTGTTAATTTACTCAATCCGGTCCCAACTAAATGTCCTATGAATATCCAGGAAATTAGATATAATTTTTGGCTTTATAGTGATGTATTCCAATATGTAAACTTCCCAAAACTCAGTGTGCCATAAGCATATTTTTGAACCTGCTACCTAATCTTATATAAAATTCGACCTTGGAAATTGAACCGGGGCTCGAATGAAGTATTTAACCACCATAGCCCGATCGAGGTAAGCTCTCCAACCTGTTTATACTCACATAATGCTTATATATCATATCTATATTGAGCTAGCCAATATACACCGACACATGCTTAGGTTGAGTGAGCTTTCATCATATCCAGCTTTGGGTCGGGATACAAATGTACAAAATGAAAGATGTTTACCAGCTGAGAACCGTTTACCTGTGCTTGTTGGTTATATGTGTTGCCGGGTTTGGTAACCTGACAAGGACTGCAGAATTCAGTTTGTGTGATGCATTAGTCGAGATAAGTTACATAACAATACAATTATAGATACAATATAAACGATACACCCACAATTCTACTGGTGCTCTATATTTGCACAATAAATTATACAATGTATAAGCATTATGCGAGTATAAAGGCATGGAAGGGATTATATGTTTATTTCCTACTCTACTACTGATGGGGCGCCTTACTTGATGTATGGCACCCCCCCATCCAACCACGTGACCTGTGGCTCCACCACCGGCACGCTTCTATACTGAATCCTACACTGTCACTTGCGCCCTCATTTGTACTGTAGTAAGCATTTATACATATAAACTGACCGTCTGGAGGTGGTAGTGACCAGACGCAGCTGGTACCAGGGAGGCCAGGAGCCACTCACAGGTGGCACCATAGTGGCAGAAGCAGGAACTAACTCCTATGAGAGTAGGATAGTAGGTAATAATTAATGTATAGTAGATAACTGATGAGTGGTAGTTTCTTTGTTTATCTGCCCACTATAGAGCACTTATAGCATGTGCTCTATAATCTATTAGGGGCATATAGACAAGGGCACTGCCATATCTTAGGTCTTCCATCTATATCACACCTTGTAACCATCCACTGTGTAGTGTTCCATGGTATGATTCCATCTGCGGCTACAGTGGCGCCACCTGTGAGCAGTCATATACCACATGTGAATGGTAACTATCGCATCCAGGCCAGCGCTGAAGGTATGAATTAAAATGATACATACATATCTATGTATATATATATATATATATATATATATATATATATGTATATATGTAGGTAAATATATATAGTATATATCAATTATATATATATATATATATATAATATATCCTCGGGTTATATTTTCTGTTACTAGGGATACACAGTGATATTCTCACCGAGAACTGAAGTACTGAACCCATTGGGTTCGTGGGTTTGAACCCTGCTCGAGTCAAACCAATGACTTAGAGAATTATACTTGTCGCTTCCTAGCCAGATGGTTGGCATTAGTAGGATAGGGCACGGACTGGTTGGCTCAGTGTCAGGATAATGTGATTGAGTGAGATATCAGGTCATGGTGCTGGCAGCTTGGTCTCCCACACGTCCCCTCCTTCACTCACACACATCCCTCCCACTCCCTCACTCCCTCCTCCCTTCCCCTCCCCCCTCATCCCTCCCCATCAACCCTCCCCCCCTCCCACAAATCCCTCCTCCCCCTTCCCTCACATCCCTCATCCTCCCCCACATCCCCCCCCTCCCCCACATCCTCCTCCCTCAAATCCTCACTCCCCCCACTCAACAGCTCTGCTCACCTCCTCACATCCCTCCTCCCCTCCCATCATATCCATGATCACTCTCCCTCACAACCTCCTCCCCCCCACATCATCCTACTCCCTCCTCCCTCCCACAACCCGCCTTCCCTCACATCCCCTTCCCCACATCCCTCCTCCCCTCCCTCACATCCCCCTCCCTCCCCACATACGCCCCTCCCCTCCCTCACATCCGCTCACTCCCTCACAACCCTCCCTCATACTCATCCCCCCTCCCCACATACTCCTCCCTCCCTCACATCCCTCCTCCCCTCCCCCATACCTCTCCCCTCCCTCACATCCCTCTCACCTCCCCCACATCCCCTCCTCCTCCCTCTCCTCCTCCTCCCCCCATTCCTTCACCATCCCTCCTCCCCGTGCTCATCTACTACCTTCCCACTGATTTACATGCCCCTCCCGCAAACCCTTATCCCTCCCCCACACCCTCTTCCCTTCTCCCCACATCCCTCCTCCCCTCCCTCACACCTGCCACAATCCCCCCTCCCCTCCACTAAATCCCTCCTCCCCTCCCCAACATCTCTCCTCATCCCCCCATCCTTATCACCTCCCCCACCTCCCACCTCCCCATCTCCCTCCCCTCCCCCCTCCCCCACTCCCACCTCCCCAATTCGCACCTCCACCCCTCATATCCCACCTCCCATTCCCACATCCCCCTCCTCGCCTCCCTTTCCCCTTCCCCTCCCCCACATCCCACCCCCCACCCCTCCTCACCTCCCACATATCCCTCCTCCCCTCGTTCAGCTCCCTCCTCCCCTCGCTCACATGCCTCCTCCCCTCCCCTAACGACGAAATTAAACTTGCAAATTAAATTTGGGGTTTCCTCAAGGTTCTGTTTATCGTCATATTCACCATGCTATGAGTTGAAATATTATTTTACTTAGATTTCTGAAGTATGACATCGCATTGTTTATATAGTACTATTCGCAAACCTCACTATATACTACTTCACGTTCGCTTTAATAGTTATCAGATTCTAAATTTTCCCGATATTTAGGATATTGGTTATGGAGAACTATTCTATAATAAATTACAAATGGTCTATATAATGATAAATGGTATGTAAAACCAAAGGCACTGTGTGGAGTTGGTAATCCATTATTGAGTTAGTATGGAGATTATGTATTAATATATATAGTGTGAGAAGGTCACTTCTTGAAATGTGAGAGAGTCTTTGGAACTCTCCTCACATATCCCCTCCCCACCCCCCACCCCCACACATGTTATTTATGGATCATTGCACACCCAGCCACACAAGTGCAATGTATAACTAAACACCATGCCTTGGTTACAAGGTTCTAGACCCTCATTGGTTGATATAAGAATGTATGTTATTGATTGGAGGATTTGATCATGTGTGTACCACCATCTTGGTTCCTGAAGCTATATCTATAATAAATAAGGGAGTCTAACTCTCCTACTTTCACTCTATCTCTGCTTTCCTTCCTTGCTGTAGTGATTTCCTCTTAGCCTATCTACACAACTAAAACTACCAGCCGTCGATTTTACAAGATGATATTTATCATAAACGTACCTGCAAATTTACACCTGTTAGCTACCCATTAGACCCCCTGGTGGTATATCAATTAACCACTGTTCTCCTCGCTGAGACAGTAACTATATTTGTCACAACAATACCTCATTATCTCATTAGTTAGTATCCCTTTACAAGGTCATAGGTTATTTGCATGGCAAGCAATGCTCCGTGGTTTTGCATCATTAGTTTGCATGATACATCATACATGATACCTCGTTGACAACCAATATCATGCTATTCTCACCATATAACTCCCAAACTAGAACTGTACGTGGTGGCAGAATCGGTGGAGGGCAGGCTACCCGTGCGGAAAGTCGGGAGTTCGATTCCAGCTTGTGTCAAACGAATGACATAACAAGTTGATACTTGTCGCCACATAGCCTGGGGCTCGGCATTACTCGGATAGGGCAATGACTGGTTAGCTCAGTATGGGGATAATGTGACTGAGTGGGATATTGGGGCATGGTGCTATAACGTCGGGTGAGTCGTTACCCTGATATAACCTTAGGTGTTGCTAGAGTGTAAGACACCAACACCAATGCAGACAAATATGGGAATATAGGTTGTTGGAGTTCTGTATCCTGGAAACATCTAACGTCATATCAGGATGGGAACCCACTTGTGAAAGTGTGCAGTCATGGTGACTTTATCTGTATAGTGCTGCCTCACTGTTAAATCAGGCCGCCAGTGCCCTGACACAATATCCCACTCATTCATATTATCCTGACATTGAGCTAACCAGTCCTTTGCCTATCCTCTTAGGAAGCGACACATATCAATATTGTAAGTCATTGGTTTGACTCGACCGGGAATTGAACTCCAGATCTCCCGCACGGAACTGCCCCACTCGTTGGATATCATCCACACTGCAGAGTATATATAGCTGGTGAACAGATAATAAGTATCAGAGTATGATTCAAGTTGTTGGCTTGTTTGAATGTCACGTCCCGTCAACATCTAACAGTCGGGTTAGACCTACTTCCAGAGATTTCTTGATAAACTACCCCTCAATTTATATTCGAAGTCGACTTATATGTGCATATATATGGTAGGTGAATTGCAACACATGTTGATATGCATAAGGAACGGAAATAAATAAATAAATAAATATATATATATACCGACAGCCCAATTGAAGAGTTCAGGCGCAAATCTCTGTGAACGCCAATCCAAAAATGTAGTTTAAATAACACAATTTTACCTGAAAATAATGTTATTTTCACTAATTCCACTTTTTGTTCATTACATGATTAGGGATCCATGAACAAAACAGTAGGAATGTAACAAAAAAAGAAGATTGATTTGATTCCAATATGTTGTTCTCAATTGTTGGATTGGTGTTTACAGGATTTTGCGCCTGAAGTCTTTAGTTATCCTCCAGAAACTATTCCGAGAACAACAATATCTGTGAATGTACAATGTCTGAACACTTTGACTTCTGAATACTGAATGACTTTAATCCCCTCCAGGGTTCAAACCATAGCCGGCCAAACTTGTCCATGACGTCATCTCATTTGCATATATTACAGACGTGTCTAGACGTCTAGACGTCTAGACGTCTATTACGCATATATCACATGCCCCCCTCAAAGTGTTTCTGAGACATGAAATGTTTCAAAATCCCCCAAAACATACCAGGTATACTCATTCATCATACATTAATACAATAAAATATACAACCACTTAACTTAATCGAGTAGGCGTAAGTAAGTAAGTAATTAACTTAACCCACAGGTTTAGTGAGTGTCCGAGCGCACAATGTCACTGAAGTCCTTTGAACTGTCCAGCTCCTTAGCCTCCACAAAACAATTACCATCACTAATAACTAGTCCATACCAATATTATGATGGAATTATATATCAATATCAGTGGCCTGGCATCCGATGCTTGTATCTCAGTGCTCCGTGTTCACTGCTCGCTGCCTCACCTGTTGCTTAGCTGGCCTGACGTTCTGCGCGTCTTCATCCTGGCCGTTTTCATTACAGCCGTTCATGTCTGTCGACGATATGTGCATCTGTGCTTCTTGGCATCTGTGCAGTTGTGTCTGGGACTCTAGGCATCCGTGCATCCGTGTGGCGTCTTTCCAGGCATCTGTGCATTTGTGGGCCATCACTTCTGGCCCTGTCCTCCAATCTGTCCATTCAGATATGGCGTTCTGCTTGCTTGTCTGTGGTAGAGCAAACGCACAGTAACTTGTTAATGCTGCTTCATTTAGTGACCAGGGAGTTGCTGCCTGGTGAACCACAGCTACACAACACTGTCTTTGTTGGTAGCCCGAAGCAATGGGCCTAAAAGCACCATTGCCTCCACATCTGACACAATGTGAAAGTACAACATCTGAACACTTTAACTTCTGGATACTGAATGACTTTAATCCCCTCCAGGTCTCAAACCATAGCCGGCCAAACTGTTCCATGATGTCATCTCATTTGCATATATTACAGACATGTCTAGATGTCTAGACATCTAGACGTCTAGACGTCTATTACGCATATATCACAATATCCACACAACAGCGGTGTGCACACACTTAGCCCGGTGTTAGCACGCAACCAGAGCGACCAAGTAATTAAGAGTTCCAGAAGGGTCCATCCAGTTCTCTACATCCTCCCCATGGATTGGATGTCACACACTCGTATATGTAATGTAATCCACTGATTTGCATATTTACACTATATATATGGAATACAACTATATTATGTATAATACTTTTAGTATCAAACAGAATTTGCATATGGTTATTATTGCAAGTAATTGTTTATTTTAGGTACTAACGCATTTTACTGATTGACCGGAATACGAGTGCTCTGGCACTGACAAAATTAATTATTCACTGAATAAACTACATTTGAGTAAATAAATGAAAAATAAATAAGAAAATAAACAAATTAAGTTAACACACTCAGAACACAAAAATAGCCACGCAAAATATACAAAATAGTACAAACAAAAAATGAACAAATGAAAGTTGTGTTCCAAGTGTGTGTGTGGATTAGGTAGCACCAGAGCTCTGGCTGTTGAGCTCTGGTGTCTAATATATGCGTAAAAGACATCCAGGCACAAGCAGAGAACAAAGGACTATGTAATTGAGATGACGTCAGAGGCACAGGGTGCCAGCGGTTCAGGTGCCTGGACAGTGAATAAAGCATTCAGTATTCAGAAGTCAGAGTGTTCAGACGTCATACTTTCAGATGGTGTCAGATAAGGACAATGCTGCCTGCAAACACACTGCCCGACCTCAGGTCACCAGGTCAGCTCATCCACTGCAACAACGCACGATCAAACTGGATAACATGTATTAGAGCATATAACATATATGCCATGGCTTCAGGAGTTGTTATGAAAACAGAACGAGTGTAGAAAGTTTTCGCCAACATGGCCATCAAGCTTGGCGAGGAGGACAAGATTGGGCCGTTAACAGAGGCATTTCAAGCATACTGTACCAGTAAATCAAACTGAATAATAACACATTACAATTTCAAGTCACATAATCAAGCCAGCAAAAATATGTCCATATGGCACAGAGTGAGGGATAGAGTGAAAGATTATGAATAAGGACCGATTGAAGAATCACTTTTGCGCGATCATTTGGTTGCTGGTGTCAAGAACATGATGCTGAGAAACAATATCCTTCAAACAGCCGATCTTGCACTCGAAAAGTGCATTAATATGTGTAAACTCAGTGAATTTAGTGCTGACCAGTTGGAAGAAAACAAATTGGACGTGGAGGTAAAAAAAAAAGGATTTTCTGAACAGATATGCAAATGCGTATACAGGTGCACCGGTAGTTCACCCGGCTGGGCCACCATCTTGGAAATGGCCATCTTGGAAGGCTGGAAATACCACCAGTGCAATCAAATTCAAGTTTGAATGTCAAAATTGTGGTTATGAACACCGACATGGATTTTGTCTGGCATAGGGCAAGATTTGTGTTGCCTGGAAGAAGCTCGGGCACTTCGGGAAGGTTTACCAGAGGAAGCTTGGCAGGGTCGCTAAGTTGACCATGGAATAACCCAACCCTCACAACGTCAAACAAGACCCAGATCTGGACAAGACACTGGACAAGACACCAAGCTCTGGTCTGCGACCGTCCAAGTGAACTGTCATCCAGTCAAGTTCAAGCTTGACACAGGCTTATGAGCGAATGTTCTTCTGAGGAACATCTTCAACAGAATCGCATCGGCGCAACTGGCGAACACCAAGTGTTTGCTTGTGACATTCTCGGGGCATTGGATCAATCCCGATTGCGAGGCTTCGGTCAAGATCTAGGGCAGAGACTTTGTATTCCAAGTGGTGCGGGACTGCCAAGCTATTTTGGGTAAACAGGCTTGTGTTGTGTTGAACCTGTTGGCACCAGTTGATGAGGTGAACTCTAGCATGTCAACAAACATTTCTACCCCAAATAACGTCCACAGTCCACAAGACAGCGATCTGGTAATCAAATATAAAGATGTTTTTCAAAGTTTAGGCCTGATAAAATTGAATGCTGTAATTCATATTGACAAATCTGCACAACCTGTTGTCGACCCACCTAGGAGGAGTCTGTATGCAATACAAAATAAGGTGCCTGACAAACTAAAACGGATGGTAAAAATGGGTGTAATTCTTGAACAAAATGAGCCAACGGATTGGGTAAATTCCATAACCATTGTTACAAAACCTGACAAAATATGAATCTGTCTGGATCAAACAAAATTGAACAAACCATCAAAAGAAGACCATTCCCACTGAAACTATTGACAACATTATTCCCAAAATGTTGAACGCGCAATATGTCTCAGCTTTAGACGCCATGACAGGGTATTGGCAAATCAAACTAGACTACACAAATTCACTATTGTGCATGTTTAATACTCCATTTGACCGGTACATAGACACCCGTCTACCATTTGGCATCAAAACAGCCAGTCACATTTTCATTCGGGAAATGCACCATGTCATAGACGATATACCCAGGATAGGTATAGTGACAGACGGCATTCTCGTATATGAGTCAACTGTTGAGGAATATAATGACAGACTGAAAGCAGTGCTTGACAGAGCCAGGTCAGTAAATCTAAAATTAAATGATCCAAAATCTTTGATATTCAAAACAACAGTGAAATATGTGGGTCATCAACTTACCCACCAAGGTGTAAAACCAGATCCAGACAGAATACAGGTGATTGTAGACATGCCAGAGCCACGGGACAAGCAAGGTGTGCAGAGGTTCCTGGGCATGGTTCTATATGTTCACAAGTTTATACCAAACATGTCCTAGAATGCAAAACCACCACATGCGCTCTTTGGTAAGGATGTCGCATGGCAATGACAAAGTGAACAGGAAGTCGCATATGACAAACTCAAAGAAAAATTTAGAACTGCTCCTGTATTGTCATATTAATCATGTTGCCAGTAACATGCGTAATTCAAAAGCTTGACTACAGGCCTGATATGCTGAATAACTATAGAGACAGTTCCTAGTGCGCGTCGCTAGGGGCGAAAGGTGACTTCCTGTAGAAGATTCAAAGCATAATTTCATTCACTACCTGTACTTCAACGACGACGGATCGCTGACCATAAATACTGGAATTTCTTCTATGATTGACAAGATGTCTCGATCAGGTCGGATGCGAAGTGAGGTCGGGAAGTATTCAAAGGCTCTGCTGAAATCTATGGAGTTATCAGCGGATTCGGCATCTACTTCAACATGTCGGAGGTCGTTGGGTAGGCCAGCGTCATCATCGCGTATCCGGATGACAGATCTGCAGTCATCTCCAATTGTGGTACCATCTGTGTCGGATCAAGGGACGTTGTTGGAGGAAATATCCCGTCTCCTTGATGCCAAGTTAGCTGCGTCGCAGGAGCCAATACTGGCCAGGATTATCTCACTGGAGGAGGATTCCATTGTACGTTCTGCATCCATGAATCAATCAGCTAGCGGCCATGTTGTGCATCTTGATGACGTGGTCGAGGAAGATGGTGTAACGGTTCTGCACACAAGGACGGCGACCCCGGTGCAGCTGGCACCGACGTGTAGTCATGTGGATTCAAGACACTGTCCAACTGCGGATAAAGGTAATAAAACAACTGTTCTGTCGGCTGGTTGTTGTGCGTGTAACAGTACTGTAAAGAGGTCGGCATGCGACCAGTCCTTTAGTGACGATGCATCGGATAGTGAGGACGAAGTCATGCGTGAACTGATTCGTCGTGCTGGTAAAAAGGCTAAATGTCGGGTAAATTGAAATTGTTGCCTCATAAGTATGTTATCAGGAATGAAAAAAAGGGCAAGGTCGCGCAAGGCGAGGCAAAGTGGTTTGAGTATTTAACGGCGATACGGCGTATGATGAAGCGTGGTGATGTGCCAATAGATTGGGTGCCGCATCTTGAAAATCACATTGACTCTATCCTGGATTTAGCTCACCATTATACGTGGCAGACATGCCTGGATTACAGTGAAAAGGTGTTTTCCATGATTGCTGACAGACGTCTTCCTGATGCTTGGGATAATGAAGCAAAAATAATTGATGTGCGTCGTGATGTTTGTGGACTGGGTACTCGCGCGGAGACGTCATCTGATAAGTCTGCGCGAGATATCAGTAAATCGGACTATCGTAGAGGAGTGGACCCGCGCCCATGTATCATATGGAATAAGGGTAACTCGTGTGGTTTTGATGGTGATCACGGTGAGGGCAGTAGTCGGTTTCTGCACATCTGTTCGTATTGCGCATACAAACTACGCCGAAGGCATGCGCATAAGGAATCGGACTGTAAAACCAAGTTACGTGCTAAAGAGGTCGCTGTTGCTGGAGAGGATCGTCCCAAGAATTTTTGAGTGACAGCTGGCAAGGAGCTGATACTGCTGAAGATGTTGTGCGCATAGCTGTGAGGCGAGATGTTCATCGTACGGCAGACTCTCCAGATGGCAGCACCTTCAATTCTCCTGGCATCTTCTCAAGGGACCAGTACAATATTCAGGTCGGTGTTGTTGATTTGTCATTGTCAATTCCCTCACCCATCTTGCCTCTAATACCCTCATTGTCTATTTCCACCAGTAGCCCGTCACATGAGTTAATTGCTCCTGTCCTTGATACTGTAATATCTGTTGTAGAATTGTCAGGATGTGTCCCTGATACTTCTCCGCCATGCACTGCTTGTGATTCATCTTCCGATATAGTTATTGGACGTAGTACGTCGTGTCCTAGGCTTTGCAGGAAACGTAGGTCTCCAAGTAGTTTATTCAAAAGTGTCGATAATAAGATTCAGAGGCTGGGTATGGGTCTGCATGCTGGTATTCCTAAATTTAGTTGTGGGCCGACTAATGTATTTAAATGGTTTAATTCGTCGCTGAGGAGGCGCGTAAATAGGGTGGAATATGATGACAGTGAGGGTGTTAATGAGGTTATGACATTGGGTGGGGTTGACGGACAAACACCACCGACTGATGATCTGTACTTGGTTGGCTTCCAAGATCGCGATTGTCATGACGGAGCTACTACATCGAGGTCTCTGTCACGTAGACTTGATGTCTCGTCGTCGATGGTTAATTCACTTCTTCATCATAATAGTCCAAATTGTCAACAGGACAGCACTACTGCTACATACACTGATGATATATCTACTGATGACGTTGAGTCTTCCTGCACATTGAATGAACATACTGCTTGTCAGTCTTGTGGTTCCAACACCACCGGTAGAAACTGTGTTTTTTCTGCCATGGATAGCTCTGTGCGTCCAGTAATACATACTGCTAGTCCTGTCACTAGTCTAGTTAATTATTCTTCTTCTGTTCATAGCCAATGCCCTGCACCTGTGTTGCATGCCCCTTTGTTGCCGTTGCATGTTGCCGATAATTTGAGTGTTCAGGGTGGGCGGACTGTGGATCCTATCTCTATTAGTACTTCGGGTGTTAAACACCCCCTTTGTGTTGACAAGAACACCGGCTCTGGCTGTGTTTCGGGTGCCTGGGGGCCCCCGCTGGTCCCACCAAACTATTTAGTGACTAACACGAGGCAGACTATAGGTAGAGTCAGCCCGGCTAAGAAATTGCCCCCTGTTAGCATTAAACCAATTGCGTTACAGTTAGATGTTTCTGGAGTTAGTTTGTTGAAAAATAAATCCCTCGTGGTAGAGTTAGATGGCCCTATGCAGTTTACGGTTAACGACGTGAAGTTGACCGATGATGTTTGTTCAGACATACCGAATTTTTGCGAAAAATCACCATTAGAGTATAAACCATATGTTCTTAAGTACTGGCCAGATTTGACCAATAACTGTCAATTGTTTTTTAATTATGCATCTATTTATGCAGCAGTGCGTGCGACTGGTCTTCCAAATTATTTACAGGCCAGGGTGCCAGTCCCTTCAGGTCTAATTATCCATAAATGGAAAGAGCTTTTGGTGGGTTATTATGACTATGAAATAATACAATATTTAGAATTTGGATGGCCATCTAATTTTACAGGTGATTTTGTTCCTACAGCTTCTCTTAAAAATCATACATGTGACGAGAAAGATTTATTTTGGATTGACAGATACGTATCTACTGAATTGTCCCACCATGCTATGTTGGGACCATTTGATGACTTGCCTTTTGTCCCGTGGGCACAGATTAGTCCTATTATGACCCGTCCAAAAAAGAATACTGATGAGCGTAGGATCATAGTAGATTTGAGCTATCCTAGAGGTCAGGGTGTTAATGCGGGAATAATTAAGGGTTTTTATCAGGGTAGACGTTATAAGTATAATTTGCCGACCATTATGACATTAGCAAAGGAGGTAACCAAATTGGGGAAAGGTTGTTTCATCTGGTCGATTGATCTCGCAAGGGCGTACAGACAATTAAGAACCTGCCCCTTGAGTGTACCGCTGTTTGGTATCATGGTTAGGGGTCGATACTATTTTGACACGGCTCCGCCGTTTGGATGTCGGACATCCAGTATGGCTTGTGCCCGCACAACAGCTGCTGTCGTGCACTTGATGAGACAACAAGGGTTTTTTGGCTTGTGTTACTTAGATGATTTCATAGGGGTAGAAGGGACTCTTGAAAAAGCACAAGCGGCATATAATTTTATTTTAGGCTTAACGAGTACCCTGGGTTTACAGCTCGCTCTTAAAAAATGTACTCCTCCTGTTCAAAAACTTGTGTGGTTAGGATATGAGATTTCTTCTAATGATATGATACTCCGGATTCCTGATGATAAATTATTGGATATTTTATTAGAATGTCGGAAATGGGTTGCGGGGAGGTCGGTAACACGTAAAAATGTGCAGCGACTGGTTGGTCGGTTACAGTTTATTTCGAAGTGTGTGTTACCATCTCGGATCTTTATGAATCGAATTTTGGATTTTTTGAGATCCTGTCCATTTGTAGGCAAAATTACGGTTACACAGGATTTAATTAGGGATATTGCATGGTTCTTGCGCTTTGCAGAAGGGTCGAATAGGCTAGTCTTGCTTCGTCATTCACCTGCCAAAAGATGGGTCATCGAGTGTGACTCGTCACTCTTAGGGGGAGGGGCATTCAGTAGCACTCATTTCTTTTCCACTAAATATTCCTCTGATTTTCTTGAAAATAACTTTCACATAGCCCAATTGGAGGCTTTAAACTTAATAATGGCACTTAAATATTTGTCCCCGCCTGATCCTCATAATTATCTGATTGTGATAAATACAGATAATATGGCGTCGCAACAGGTGTTATCTTCTGGTGCTGGGAAGGACCCAGTCTTGTGTGCATGTGCACGTGAGATTTGGCGCTTTGCGGCGTTAAATAATTGTGAAGTGCAAGTGATCCACAAGCCTGGTAAAGACCTGGTGCTGGCAGATGCCCTCAGTCGGCTGTTCATTGAAGAGAAATTTCAGATCGTTGCTGACAGATTATGTCGTGAAAAGCTGTTGTCCGAAGTGCATGTTTCTCATCACGTAGATGTCCTTGATTTGTACTTATGAGTTGCTGCTAGTTGTTAATCTTTTTTCTTGGCTTTATCAACTTGCAGCAAAAAATCGCGCAGTAGTGAATAGGCTTAGCGTGTATTTTACAGCGGGCCTAGCAGAAGGGACGTGGAGAAATAAGAGGGTACAATTTAGGGAATATTTGAAGTTTTGTAGTAAAAATAATGATGACCCTAAAAAACCCAAGCTTAAAACGGTAATGTTATATTCGTTATATTTAAATGATAAATTAAGAACTGGAGGGGCCATACGGAATTATATGAGTGGAGCAAGAACATGGGTGAGATTATTAAGAGGCAATACGTCAGCTTTTGATTGTTATCCAATGTCAGTAATAAAATGTGGCATGTGTAAATTAAAGAACAATGTTGTAAATAGAGCGTTCCCGTTGAAAATCGAGCATATTAAAATAATAGTTGTAAAATTCATGAAAGTTGGTAATGATGGATTGGTGTTGATTGCTGCATTAATTATAGGTTACTTATGTTTATTAAGACAATCCAACTTGTTCTATTCCGAGGTAACGGGGGATGACGGTCACATGATGCTCGGAGGCGATATCAAGACGCACGACACACACCTTACAATTACGGTCAGGTCTACTAAAACTACCAGTAGACCAAGGGATGCCTACAAAGTTGCCTTGCCACGGGTCCGAGGCTCTGATCTCTGCCCAGTTCAGGCGTGGAAAAGGTACGCCCGACAGTTCCCCGTACACGAGGGCGCCCCAGCATTCGTGATGGCGAACGGGGCCCCTCTGACTGCTCGACTCTTCACAAAGTGCATGCATGTTGCGCTAAAATCAGCTGGACTTCCATGGTGGCCATTGGTCTCTGGACATAGTCTACGTCGAGGAGGTGCACAAGCGTACGCAAAAATAGGGATGTCTCTGGACTGTATAAGAACACTGGGATGCTGGAAATCCGATAGTGTTTTTGACTATGTGAATAAAATGTAGTCAGGAAGGTACCATCAGCTCTCTCGTCCCAACTTGGCTGAGAGCTCATGGTCCCATTAATTACCCTATGGGAAACTGATAATGTGTGTGATGAAAGTCAAATGTGTGTGTGAGCCGGCTGTGAGATGAAAGTGTGACCGTGATCTGCCCGGAGCTGCTGCCTCATGTCTTCAATTTGTCAAGCATCATCAAAGAATCCTGCATTCTAGTTGAATTACCTTAAATAATGCAACAAATATCCATCAGAATTAATACCTGCACATAAGTAACAACTTATAAAAACTACACATCAATTGACTCTATGTCCTGCACATAAGTAATGATATTAAATAAATCGAGAGTCAGATCTGACCTGCACATAAGTAATGATAATAAATAAATCTAGAGTCAGACTGTACTGTCTGAGAAACGTTAGAGTAGTTAAAAGCTAATAGTCTCAATTGTACTATTGAGAGAAGCTTATGGAGTCATGTCTTGAGCAGTATCAGGTTATAAGGCTGTGTGCAGATTTATTAAGCCTGATTAATAAATTTATTAGCCCGATTTCCGTGTCTGGTTTTGAATTAATCATGTTGCCGGTAACATGCGTAATTCAAAAGCTTGACTACAGGCCTGATATGCTGAATAACTATAGAGACAGTTCATAGTGCGCGTCGCTAGGGGCGAAAGGTGACTTCCTGTAGAAGATTCAAAGCATAATTTCATTCACTACCTGTACTTCAACGACGACGGATCGCTGACCATAAATACTGGAATTTCTTACCATCCCACCCTCCCCAGCTTCCTCTTACACCTGCTGTGAACCTTGGCTGAGAGCTCATGGTCCCATTAATTACCCTATGGGAAACTGATAATGTGTGTGATGAAAGTCAAATGTGTGTGTGAGCCGGCTGTGAGATGAAAGTGTGACCGTGATCTGCCCGGAGCTGCTGCCTCATGTCTTCAATTTGTCAAGCATCATCAAAGAATCCTGCATTCTAGTTGAATTACCTTAAATAATGCAACAAATATCCATCAGAATTAATACCTGCACATAAGTAACAACTTATAAAAACTACACATCAATTGACTCTCTGTCCTGCACATAAGTAATGATATTAAATAAATCGAGAGTCAGATCTGACCTGCACATAAGTAATGATAATAAATAAATCTAGAGTCAGACTGTACTGTCTGAGAAACGTTAGAGTAGTTAAAAGCTAATAGTCTCAATTGTACTATTGAGAGAAGCTTATGGAGTCATGTCTTGAGCAGTATCAGGTTATAAGGCTGTGTGCAGATTTATTAAGCCTGATTAATAAATTTATTAGCCCGATTTCCGTGTCTGGTTTTGA